>JAMKCH010002716.1:0-38473 GCA_023653785.1 Ophioderma brevispina
GAGATTTTTTACTTAAAAATTGATTATCGTCCCTCTCATACCAAATTTACGTTGGTTCAGCGAGCAGGCAAATATCCCTAAATTTCCGTCTTGGCCCATTGACTTTCGTGAATGCCGCAACCTCTAAATCCCAAATTTAGTATCGAACATCATTTGTCCTTCCACCCTGGCCCGGACGAAGTATAGTATATGACAACAGTACGACTGGGATATGAGGCTACTAATATTATTGTGGGAAATCCCCACAGGTAAATAAGTAGCATCATTTTGGTACAGTGGTGGCCAACATAGCATGCATAGCAGGAAAGTAAGTTTTCCTGTAGTCGTACATGGGTTTACAATTTCATGCTAACATCTGCATTCACTGTGCTTCATTATGGCGGCAGCTATAGGCTTATACGTTCCCGAATACTTGTGCGAGTAAGTTTTTATTAGTAGTAGTAAAAAAGGAGCTTCTCAAATCAAATGGACGTCAAAATAGAGCGATCCGTAGCGGAATACGAAAACGTCATTCGGCATTCCGATTAAAGAATGCGTCTGATTTGCACGTATCAGGGCACGTATATAGCTCGTTCACTTAGCGTTGATCGTCGTCCGTACCTGATGGGGCTGGGACCTGGGGCTATAGCGGAAAATGCCTGAGCATGCCCGGGCTAGTATATTTAGGGTTGCATTCCGGGGTTGCATTGCGAACTAGTTGTTATCTAGCAGCTTCTAGCTAGCTAGCATGAATTGAAATGCACGTCCATACGCCTACGGGATCGACCTAGTGAGGCATACCCCACTGATCGATAACTAGTGTTTAAGGAAGTTCCTTCTAAAAATTGTGAATTTGTATACTCATGACTAGTAAAATTTCTACTGTCTTTTACACCTGGAGCATAGCCGTAGAGTTTACTATGTCTAAACCCACACCCGTATAGTTCCGAGGCTGGGGTGCACTGCAGGTGTGCAGCACGAAGTGTCAAACTTGGGGGCTTGTGAACTGAAATTTTGCCAAAAGTAGGGTTTTTGGAACTGATTTTTTTTTTTTTTGGCCAATTTTGTACTTCTTGAGGTTTTGAGCTGAAAACTGGTATTGGTTCCATAAATATAAACCCATTCAAATTATTGTTAATCTGATCAAAATTCTCGCAATTTAGTTTATGGTCGATTTTCATGAAAACTGCATTTTAAAAGGGCATTTCGAGATCCACAGCCTTGTCCGCCGACTTACCTCAAGAAATTTGAGGTTTTTATATCATCTGAACCATTGGTATAAGTATAGTATGTGTGCCCAATCTTACGTGCAAATTCGAACTGCTCTTGAAGAAATTTGCAATTTTGTATTTTACAGAAATTACAACACAGTGGCCTATGTTCAAACATTTCCGCATAACATACAAACGCACCATCGGAATCAATTGAAATTTTGGAAATAAGATTTTCTTGGGTAAATCTAATGAACCATAAACCGAAACCGATGTGCTAGGATCACGAAATGCACTTTTAAGATATGTTGTGTCTTTGGTTAATAAGACTTTAAACAATATGCTTCTTTGGAACAAAAACAGTAATATTTTGATAAGAGCTGTTGAGCTGCATTCGGGCATGTCAAGTGTGGGGCGTGGGGGCGCTCGCCCCTCCCCCATTAAAAAGTAAAGAAAAAAATTGAACCGGGAAAAATAAGTAAGAAAGGAAAACGGGGAAAAAAGAAAAATGGTTCGATTAAAGTTTGTTACTTGTATGCCACTCTGAAATAAAGGTAAATGTCATTAAATCTCAAGGATTTGAGAGAATCTGAACATTTCTTTCACATATAGGCCTACGTTTAGTTTTATAAGCTGTTGTGTTGCACCTCAAAATTGTTCAGCTTCTAAACCTTATTCTAGACCGAGTCTACCTTTGATTGAGAATATACAATACCTCGTGTAATGTGATTAACTATAATTGTTGCGTCAAATATTAATTTTCTTCATTCACTATGTATTGGGTTGTTGGGAGTGGCCGTTTTATGGGGGTTGCAACCCCACTTTGTTATGCGTTTTGCAGAAATATTGCTGTCCATACCTCTGTGCATTATTATTTATGATGAACCATATTAGAATTTAAATTTGTTTCTATCAACTTTGAGTGAGAAAATGTGTTGAAAATAGAATATTGCAGGGATTCCACGCTTCGCGTGGGAGGGGTGCCCCTCCTCCACCCACCCCACCAACCATTATATAAATTAACATTACAAAAAGAAATTCTGCGCTTATCCATCTTAAAGCAATAACAGGACATTTTTGTGTCGCCTGAACGAATGTTCATGGAGGCACATACTAGTCCAGAATTCTGTGTGTGTGTGTCCGTCCGTACGACTTGGTTAATCTTTTTTAAAATGCTCTGCTGGCTAAACACTATGCCTGATTTACTTCTAACTTGATAGGGTGATAGAGTAATGTGCCACAATATTATGTGTAGATTTGGGTGGCATTATTTGCATATTCATGAATTTTAATTAGCTTATTTGCATCTTTTTTTTCAGACGTTTCCGGTTAACCTTTTTTGAAATGCCTGCTGATCAAAAATGCCTTGCACAATATACTGGCAAATGCCGGATGAGTTCCGTAAGGGCTACGATTATGTACCTTGGTGGAAAGGGGGCGGGTTGGGGTAACATGTTGGTGACGCTTGGTGACCGTCATATTACCTTGGCCGTCAAAATTTTAACCCTTTCCCGCAAGGCTTGTGTGCAAAGTTATCTGAAATTTTCGTAAGGCGTATAATGATGTAACTTGGTGGACAGAAGGAAACGGGTTAAAGAGTTCTCCACTTGATAGATGTTGTGCATATTTCGGGAAATTACCTAATTGCAAATGAGCTAATCAATATGCAAAAATCAGCGTAATCGCTATATTTTTTGAAAACAGGTACATTCTGAATATGCAAAATTCCTTCACTGCACTAACAACCAGCATTGTGGTGCGCATCTTCTTTGGCATTTTGAACGTTCCTGATACATGCGGCATAGGTATGGGCAATGAGCTAATTAAATATGAGTAATTGCTGTATTGCGAAAAGGATATTGGTTAATGCAAAATTCCTTTGGCTACATGAAAAACTACTATACCATACATCTGGTGTGTGAATCATATGGATGGGGGGAGGTATGGGTGTGTGAGGAGGGTGGTGGGGAGGGTGAGGTTGGGTTGTTGAGGAGGGGAAGGGTAGAGTGTGTGGGGAGGGGCAGGTGGGTGTTTGGGAGTCGGCAGTTGGTGGGGTGTTGGGGAAACTCGATAGGGTGTTAGAGTAAGGTGGCCACAATATCATGTGTACTTTGGCGCATTATTTGCATTTCATGAATTTTAATTAGCTATTTGCATTTTTTTCAGACTTTTGTTTTACCTTGTTTCAAATGCCGTTCAGGCTACAAACTCTTCTCTCCAGTGCATTTTGTTCTCCGTTTATTATCAATGCCAATTTTTTATCATAAGCAAGTGACCGCGCAACCAGGCGACACTGTGTGGTTCGGAGAACGCCGCCTTGTTTGAAGAGCGCCCCCCAAGTTTCAAAATTTGAGATTTTTGCACAGTTGTGTTGGTAATTGTCTAGAACACTATCATAACCTGCGAGTGGTAATGCTCAAAAATGCATATTTGTTATAAAGAGCAAATTTTGTAATTAGAAACTGAGATTTAAAGCAATTAGCACTTTTTTTGAAGAGCTCCCCCAATTTTTTCCAAAATGTAGGAGATTTTTTTATTACAACATTATTGCTTGGTAACTGGCTAGTAAACTATTAACTGTGAATGGTTAAAGGCTGAAAATGTCTATTGTCCACAACGAAGGAGTTGGTACTATAATAATATTATCGGGGATCCCCGTAATAATACAAACGTCTGCTGGAAACGGCTTTTTTCCCAAATGTGAATAGCCGGGCAAATAGCGCCATGTACGTTCTACCCGGCTCATCCATTAGTTTTTTTCATAGTTCAGGCAAGCCAAGTTAGAGGTTATTTTTTCTCGAGTGCACTATTTCATCATGCACTGACATAAACGGGCATTTCCAGCTCTGCCGGTAAGAGTCCCAATCTGGATCCCAATTCTAATTACAACAAACTCGCTTAATTTGTGCAAAGACGCATTTTTTAATCATTCTCGTTCGCAGAGTATAGTTTCCTAGACAATTAACCAACGTAACTGTGCAAAAATATCAAATTTTGAAAATTGGGGGCGCTCTTCAAAAAAAATGTGCTATATTGGCTTTAAGGAATCAAAGTGCCCATGGAATTTGATTCTTAGTTTCCTGTTGGAGCTTTTTAAAAGGTGGCAAGGTCCGATTTATGATTTTGTCATTTCAGTTGTTATGAGTGTCTCGTAGGCGTCAAAGCTAAGAAAGGCCTTTCAAAACAAAAATGACCTTGTATACAAGTGACTGAATTTTATATAATAAAACGATTTTTTTTATAATGATTTTTATTGGGTTGGTCAGAATTTGGTTATGTCCAAAAACAAAATTACATAACATTACACCACAATATTTAAGAGTATAATACTAGAGTTTAATAGTGTCCTGTGTTGAAAGCGTTGCAGTGCCAACGATGATATAGTCCTCACAGCGAAGACTCCAAATGGCAGCGATAAGTTCACATAAAAAATACCATGGTATATTCCATGCGAATCTTTGAGTATGAAGGTTAATTTTTACAGGCAGTTCAAGACTACAGGGTTTTCCCCGTGACACTAATTATTCTGCAATACAATCCGGGTATTCTACCACCATCAGTTCTTTCGCTAAGGTCCTCATATAGGACACAAACTGGAATCCCCTTTTGATTCCAAAACGAAGATATTCTGGCTTAAAAGAGCATATAAAACAATGTAACTAGCGGCGCACTTGTTCGGGGCCCATTTAAGGGCCATTGACAATTTTCCTAAGTAGATTGCTTTACAGACTCATTTTTGTTCTTGACCCACAACCCGGGCGCAAACCGACAGCTCTGACACGGGGTGTAGTAAGGGCCCCAGCTTTAGGGCCTCTTGCTGGCTGCGGGGCCACCGAGCCCCTGCTGGGCGTCAGGGGGCATGGAAGCTCTTGGATTTAAGCTATTCAGAAACTTCAAGATGGCTATTTTTGATTTGAGGGTAAATAGTAACCAATTCAAAGAAAAGACTGGTTCTAGGCTCCTAAGGACAGGCAGTTATAATAAGCTTGTGCTGCCAAAGGAGAATTGGCACATAGTGAGCGCCAATGTCTTAATGGGTTGGTGCAGGAGAAGAGCCTTGCTGGGGGTCCAAGGGCGAGCCCCCGGAAGCTTTTATTGAGCTTATTAAGAACCTTCAGATCACCACTTCTGAGAGGTATAGTAACAATAAAGAAAAGACTGGTTTTCTAACTTTGCTCAATGAGACGGGCAGTATATATAAGCTGTACTGACGAAAGGGGAATACAGTTAAAATGGCTTTAACAAATGGGGTGCATGAGCAGACCCCTGATGGGGTCCAGGTGCGGAGCCTCCAGAAGATCTTTGATTTGAGTTATTAAGAAGGGTATTTTGAAGGGTTAAGTATATAGAAATTTAATTCAATGAAAGAGGGGATAAGTTAGGTGCTGGGGGATAGGGAACCGATCCCTACCAATTGTTTTTCTTGACCCACTTCAGACCCCGACGAAATTCCCGTAATATAGGTAGACCAAACTAAATGAATGGCCCATGGCTCTCCTCTCGTGTGCCCATTGCCAAAAACTGCCACACTCAGGTTACACATTTGATCAAAAGTACTATTAGCACATAAAAAGGTTACTATTGGCTAGACTTGGAACAAACGATTGGTGAGGGGAAGCCATTTTAAATATTGTGATATGGATTATGTAAGTCTGGAGTTCAATGCGTATGCGTCTGATGCGCTCTCCTTTTGTCTCATCTTTCTTTACCTTTCTTTCTCTCTCGTTTTCTTTCCCTTCTCTTTTCGCTCCATTTTTCTTTCTTTCTTCTTCTTGAGGATTGCTGGGGGGTGTGCCTTCAACCCCACCACCCCCCCAATGCGCAACGGGCTAGATCCACTGCAGAATACAGGAAAGTCAGATGTGGTTGCACCATACAGGATCAAATCCATGGTTTCCTATGGACAACAAGGAAAGACGGTTGTATGAAAACCACAACAAAATCTCCCAATAGCATTGACAAGGTTACCAGATACCATTTGTTTACGTGCATCAATCTTCTTAAATAATTATAAATGCTGTTAATTGAGGCATAAAGTGCTGATTTTTTTGCCCAAATTCCTCAGTTTTCTTCTGACGGAGGGGGAGGGCAAGAAAAAAATTCAGAAGAAAATTTTCCCCCAATCCCCGCGGTTGCAGCCGACTGCATACATGGAGTGTTATTGTGACATACAGAACAAGCCAAGTAGAAAGGTTTATCCAGCAGTAGGGCAACACCAGACTCATTTTTATGTGGCCCCCATGGGGCGGGGGGAGGGGAGTTGGGAGTTAATTTTTTTTTTTTTTTTTTGGGGGGGGGCAAAGTTAATTCTGGAGGGGCAAAATATAAATTTTGGAGATGAACCAATTGGCCAAACCATCAGATTATTGCCAAAAATCTGTCATTTTTCGTCTGGTGGGGAGGGGGGGGGCAAAAGGGCAGAAGCAAGGTGTGTATCACTGCATTAAATCAATACTAGGATAATGGAATGGAGTCAATATCAATACCTTGAGTAAAGGTCTGGGGTGCTTATTGAATCTACAATTGGATATGTTGAAGAGGAGGTCAAAGTGTGTTTGAAATATGAAGTTGGTTTGAAGCAGTTTCCAAGTCTTAGATATGGAACTCACGTCGATGAGTACTTGCACTCAAACATGGCCTCGATTCAGAATGCAGGCAAGCTCCGCACCAGAACTTCCCAAATGACATTTAAAGAGACAATGGCACATTTGAAAAAGATGTGCGCCTCAAGATTTTTCAAAACTGATTTACTTTTGCCATGTTGTTGTAAAGCTTTTATATAACATTAGTCCTCACCTGAAGTGATAAGACCAAAATCAGCGTCCTTAAACAGAACGATTTTATAATGGAATGTCGCCGGCGACGAGTAATTCAGCAGACGAAAGGAGGAAATGTGTTTAAACACAGAAAACGCCAGCGAGCATGTTTCCGCAAAGTATGCATCATGTTTGACCGTATGTGACCTTTGTGGTTTTAATAATATCAATGAGTACGAGTTCATGAATTCAGGTAATATACACACTGCTGATCAAGTTGCGGAAAACTTAAAGGGGGTGTTCCGATATGTGTAGTGTGTTCTTCCTTGATATGAGAGCAGGCAATGGCTACATTTACACCCCATCGAGTACCGTGAGGAAAAAAGCTTGCGGTTTTGATGGTAGACGCATCAATGCATGTGCAAAGCCCTATTCAATAATGTGCTAATATTGGGGGTTAACCACTTAAAAACAGCAGTTTTTTGCTTATACTTGGAATGGAAATGGATTTGAGGCGCTCAAAAATTTCAGGACGACAATGAGGAAAAAATAGGCCTTTCATCTGATATCAAAAATCGATACTACTTCCGTGGTAATCAGGGGGGTTCCAAAGACGATCGGAACACGCACCTTTAAGTTGCTACAAATTACCTGGGTGTCTTTCACCTCTTATATGTCATATCTGTTTTGGTTCATACTGTTAATTTTTGTGTAAAATATATCTCAAGTTTCCAATGGCATCAGACTATCATTTGAGAGCAAAATCAAGGAATTTCAGATTTTGTGAAAATGTGCCAGGCCATTTTAATAGGCAGAAGCGCGTGAAGCGGTGTGTGAGAATGTGCTATTTTAAAGCGGACACAAGGGATTTCGAAGATGAAATTTATATAAATGGGCATTGATGGTTGTAGAACACCAACAAGAAAGTTTATAGACAAAAAGTAGGGAAGAAAACAAAGAACATGAGGTTGAAATGCTTGCTGTCCTAATGGCCCCATATCTAGAGAAATAATGCATGGTTTCTGTCGTGCATGACAGAAAATACCAAATAAACTATTTATACCTAAAGAACGACAATTCGTCTTGTTTCGGGCTTTGTGATTCTAATACAGTGGTGTAAGCAGTCAAAATATGATAAACGCTGTTCGAAACAAAAATGGGGGTGCACTTTTGTTAAATGTACTTTCGCTTTTGACAAGCAAGGTCAGGGGTAGTGGACCCTTAGCAAATACAAAAACTCAAGACCATTAATTTCTTGGCGCCCAAAAATGATTAGTGGGTTGTGATACAGGGTCTTAGTTTGTAGTTGGACCCGTCCCCAATACAAAACAAGACCCTACATTTTTTGACACCAAAATGTATTTTAGGGGAATTTGATTACAGGGTCTTGGTTGTAGGTTGGACCTTACAACACACACTGATACCAGAAACTAGACCTAATTTTTATCGCCAAATGCATTTTAGTGGGATTGATACAGGGTCTAGTTTGTAGTTGGACATTACCAAACTACCAAACACTAAGACCTACATTTTTTGGTGCCAAATGTATTTGAAATTTGATACAGGGTCTTAGTTTTAAGGTCTTAGGTTTGAGGGGTTAGGTTTAGGGTTCGTGTGTTGTGGGTCTTAGGTTTTGGGTCTTAGATTTTGGGGTCTGAGATTTGGGTCTTAGTTTTTGGTCTTAGGTTTTGGGTCTTAGTTTGGGCTTAGGGTCTTAGGAATGTATACACCTGACAGACATACTGTTTTTGCTCAGTCCTAATTTTTACTGGGGATGTAGAGACAATAATAGGCCTATTTATGACTGGCTTATAACATACTAAAACTGAAGCGATCAACCCTCCATATTCCATACCAATTGTTTTGCAGCCCCAAACTATTATAGAAGGACGGGCAGATCAGGTGGATCAAATATAGCATATAGGCTGTGGGTGCATATTACAGAAAGGAGGGATAGATTTTGGACTCGTCCAGTATCATGCAATGGATCATGCAATCAGCGCGGTGAATGCGTGTGTAATAAATTTTAGTCTCACAGCTCTCCAGTTATTGACCGTCTCATTGATAAGGGTTTCAAAGAAGACTGAAGTCTAATTGATTTGCCATTGCCCTGAAAAAATCTAGTCGGTTATTTTCGGTAAACACTAGAAAATCTGATCAAACACATGTGCAGGAGGCATACTGTATGTTCAACCTATGATCATGGCTTGGTCTCGTGACTTTGGTAGCCTGCAGAGTACAGGAAGTTACAGCGTCGTACCATCACCATCCAGTTCCTTCCGGGTCTCTTCTGCAGATGAAAGGCATCTCAATTGACTAGTCAGAAGAAAGTTGATCAGCAGTTCCTCTGTGAATAGTAAGATGGTGTTAAGATGGCCAATGCAGACCAGATGTGGCTGTTTGTGATCTGCTTGGGTGTATATTTAACTTTGTCGGGTAAGAACAAAATTTGTGTCTCTGTCTGTATCACAATAAGGCTTTTCACACTGAGCCAGTGATCGATCGACTTTTGCGATCGATCGCTGTTTTTGAAGACTAGTGCACCAGTTTTCTGAATACTAGACGCGCATGCATAATAGCACCTTAGTTACGATGCAAAAGTCTTCCAAAGGAAGGATTTAAAGGCCGACTCAGAGATTTCCTGAGGAGGGCGCCCTCAATTTCCAAAAAAATCGTGTTTTTTGCATGTACATAATGCTTGTCCATATACTAATCAATGTGTGAAATTGCTAAGCTTAAATCAAATTCCTTCATATAGATAATCACAACTGTTATACACAGTATCCTATGGGATGTAATACTACACATAAATGTTTACTGCATCAAAACGAAAAATCTGATTCATCTCAAATGTCAGAATTGTGCATTTTAGGTTACTATCTTTAGTTCTAGTTGACTATTTTTCATTATTACTCAAAAAAATAATATTTCGAAATCTCTGAGTCAGACTTTAATAAGCTGATGCTTTCACAAAATACTTCTTTTTGAGGCATTTACAGCAGTGGTTGTAGTTGACGTTTTTAATGCTGAGGTACATGGCCATCTTTTAAGTGATATGACCTTGGTTTGTTTCCGCACAGAAATTGTTAGTTTTCTGCTCGTGAAATTAAACGGACTGAGTAAGGAAATTCAACATGGCGACTAGAGTCTTACGTAACTTGCATTTAGTGGACGAATGCGTGCTGTTATTTGAGAAAGCACAACAGCGATATGTGTGTCAGAGTTTGCAAATTTATGAATTTGGTAGCTGGTTTGAAGTCTACAGACGGCGATCGATCGCAAAAGTCGATCGATCACCGGCTCATGTGAAAAAGTACCTTATGTGCACTACCTGCCTATCAAATGCCATTTCTGATTGGCTAATTGTCCCCGCCGAACAAGTTCGGAATGGGGACTATAAAATGAGCAGCGTCCGTTCGTTCATTCGTCCGTTTGTTCGTCCGTCTGTGCCAAAAATGTTAACCCACGTTGTATACGATTTATCTGGAGTTCCGTAAGGGCAACAATGTTGTAACTTGGTGGAAAGAAGCTGGTTGATGAGTTCTTGACCTGATTAGATTTTGGGCGTAAAATATGCTAATTAAGTATCTAATTTGCATAATTTATGAACATTTTCCTGCAAGGCCTATGTACAAGTTTTCTAGAGTTCCGTAAGGTGTATAATGATGTACCTTGGTGGAAGGAAGCGGGCTGAAAAAAAAAAAAACTGAAGATTCTCCACCTGATGAGATTTTGGATGTATTTTGGGCAAATTGAGTATGCAAATGAGCTAATTAATATGCAACATCAGCCGTATTGCTATATTTATGACATTGTAACATTGATACTTCACAAGATCCTTCGCGCATAAAGCCTGTCGGGGCACAAACATCTTTTTTGCAATTTGAAGTAAATGTGATATATGTGGCTTAGGTATTCAATGAGCTAATTCAATATGTGCAATTGCTGCTATCCTCTGAAACGATACCATCGTATGGCAAAATTCCTATTCCTTCGCTAACATGAGACTACTTGTCATAGGGGAGGAGGTGGGGTGTTGGGGAGAGGGGGGGTTAGGTATTGCGGGGTGTTGGGGAGGGGGTGGGTGTGGCAGGTTTTTTGGCGAGGGGTTTTGTGTTGCAGTGTGTTGAGGTGGTGGGGGTTGTTTGCATATGGTGTTAGTGAGGTGTTGGTGTGGGGTGCATGGGGGGGGGGGTGGCTATTTTTTGGGGGATGTGGGTTAATAGTATTGGGAGGTGTGGTAGTGTTTGGTGAGGTGTTTGGAGTTTTGGGGAGAGGGTTGATAGTGCATGGGGAGGTGTAGGGTGTTGGGTAGGGTGTCCGTGCGTGTTGCGTGGCACATTGTAAGCTTGGTCCATAAATAATTCACATTCTGGTGTGTACTCTGCTACTATCCAATCACCTACTTTAGGACAACATGCCCACCCCGTTGAATGATTGTACTTCTATTTCACATGATAAGAAGCTATTTGGAAACGCAAATTTATGAAAAAGTGTTGACTTTTATTGAAACCACATTGGACTTTTTCTGCTGTTGAATAGTTGTACTACATAGTAGTACTATTCATATACGCCGACCCTCTCCTGGTTTGGCCGTCTTCCTAAATCAAATCACTCACTTCCTGTTTGTGATAAATGCAGAGTTTGGATTTACCCAGCCTTGTGTTCGCCAGTAACAGCATGGGCATTTTATTTGCTTATCTTCCTATTGTTAGTGAAAAAGCTATGAATAGGCGTGACGCTTTATTGATTTTGAGTACCCCACCGGTACTCATAAGGTCAAGAAGTTATTGACCTATGCTGTCTTTATTATGTTTCATGATTTTAAGACAAAATAACTTTTACTGATACTAGCTTATAATATTCTGCTGTGAAATAAAATGCTATAGGCCTTTCAAGAAATATTTAAACTATTAAATTCCAATATTTTGAAAGGTTTTATTTTCATTTTGATAAAGCATTAGTGTACGAGGGTGGTGCTTATACCCAGGGCAATTATTTTATTGATAGTACAATGACAAGTTACACTGTGCGGGTGTGGGGAAGGTGGAGGCCAGTTAAGGGGTATTGGAGTGGGGTGGGGTACGTGTTGCGGGGGGGGGGTTTTGTGGGGTGAGGGTGTTAAGTAGGGGGTGGGGTTGGTGTTTCGGAGTGTTGGTGAGGGGTGGGTGTTTGCAGGTTTTGGGGTGGGTCGTGCCAGGGTGTTGGTTGTTGCAGGTGTTGGGGAGGTGATGGGGTGCTGTGGGTTGTTGCGGAGGGTGGGATTTTTATTTGCCTTTATCGCATATGATGTGTCGTGACATTCTGCGGGGACATTTTTACGCATCGCTAATACGAGTTTTGGCCTTGTTACTTCATGTATTCCTTTCCATAACCAGTTGGAATTAGATTCTGCATATTTCAGATCTTAGCGAGCCGTCTTCCGACCCTACTTTTATTCTAATCACATAGAGTGTGACCGGCCATGCTTACGGAATAGACGATTTGGGCACTATCCCCATAATGCATCTCGTTAAGTGCCTCATTTCCATCCGGGAACTTGTACCAGCCTCACAAGTGCAGATAAAAAGATACGGTTAAGAGCGTATTAATACTGAAAATTTATCTTTGACGTGGCACAACTGAACTGTATTCGTCTTCAGGTGACATTAGGGCCACAGTTTCATCGAAACTGCCACCTTTTGTCGTAAAATTCAACATCATTGCCTTGGTTGTTTTTTGTTCCTATGATAGTCATCTATGCTGTAAGATTAATTTCACATGAAAGGGTACTTTTCATTGTAAGAGTTAGGCACTGTCCGGTGATCGCGAACGCCTACCAGAATTTTTTGTAAACATGATGGAACTTCCCGGAATGGAAAGGGCACAATACGGGATCATTATGGGATTGCGCAAATCGCTTTTAACATTAGTGCTTTCCATGTGTGTGGTGAGACTTTGACCTATGTGTGTGACCCTTTACCTAATGTGTGTGACCTTGACCTCAATTTGTTCTGTGTTCAGTCCAAGGCCATAGCCAAAGCTGCCAAGGCCTTGTATGCAGGGAGTTGTGTGTGGGATGGAAATGGACACAATTACAGGATGCATTATGGAGATTGTGCAATCGTCTATTATACATTAGTGCATTTCCCCTGTGTGTGACCTTTGACCTATGTGTGTGACTTTTGACCTCAGGTTTGTTCTGTGCTCAGGTCCAAGGCCATAGCCAATTTAAGGCCTCGTATGCAGGGAGGTATGTGTGTGGGGGTGGGGCAAAGGTCCACTTTTTGCTGATGTTTTTCAATGAAAAGTACAAAATTTGAAAAGAAGGTCCGCTTTTGCTGATAAGATGGTCAAAAAGTCTAAAAAGGACCATTTTAGGGGGTATATTTCCACTTTTACAAAACAGTCCACTTTTTCAAAGTCCTACACCCCATAATAAATTCTGCATAGAGCCCTGTCATGGCTATTAAAAATTATTTAGATAGGGACAAAAAAAAGTTTGCCTCTCAGAAGAAATGTGAAAAATGCATATGCAATTTTTTTTAGAAAAATGCTGATATGAAATGTGAGATTTAAAAAAAATTGATTGCATTTTTGACCCACTTTTTATCCCCCTGGCTTGAAAAGCAGTAGGGGATTTTGTGAGAGCGTGCATGTCCGTGTGTTGTATGTGTATGTGTGTTCCAGTTTGGTTAGGTTTTTGTTTTTCATGTCTTGTTCAAAAAATCTGATTTAATTCCCGGGATTTAATTAAACCAAACTTGGGGGGTTAAGGTGCAGTAGGGGTTCCTACATATCTCGATGATGTCAAAGACCAAGGTCAAAGGTCATCTGAGGTCATGCTGTGTATTTATGTACATGTGTGTGTGTGTGTGTTCCAGTTTGGTTAGGTTTCCATTTTTCAGGTCTTCTTCAAAAAGTTTGTATGGATCCAAGTGTCGGAAAATACTGGATCCAAAACATAATGATAAAATTGGATGATTTTCGCCCAATATTAATATGAGTTTTAAAATATTGGGCTCGACTATGTCTTGCCCAATATTTTTGCAACTCATAGCTCGACCAATAATTTACTAGGGCTCAATCAATCCAATTTTATACCAAACTTGGGGTGAAGGTGCAATAGGAGTTCCTTAGAGGGGGATGTCAAAAGTCATGGACCAGGTCAAAGGTCATCTGAGGTCATGTTTTAGACTGTCTTCTTGCCAGGGGAATGATGCAAGTTTACTTGCTGTACCGGTTTTTAAAAAAAAAAA
Source organism: Ophioderma brevispina (assembly GCA_023653785.1). Lineage (NCBI taxonomy): Eukaryota > Metazoa > Echinodermata > Ophiuroidea > Amphilepidida > Ophiodermatidae > Ophioderma > Ophioderma brevispina. The sequence continues at coordinate 14,185 of JAMKCH010002716.1, forward strand.
TTGGCTTCTTTGCGACCAGCGACAAATTTCTTATTTTTTTCTGATATTAAAAAAATCTTTTAAGTGAGCAAAAACCTAAAAAAAAAATAATGTGCTGAAAGACCAATTTCAAACAAAATGTGTGCAGTCTTCTGAGACAAACTTGTTTTTTCCCCTTGGCTTTGTATGGTTTGAAACATTACTGGTGGCAAAAAAAAGGAGTTGAACAAACAAATCGCGCCTTCCTTTCATGCGGGTCTGTAATCCGTATCCTCCCCTGCACACACATTAAAATCCAACCAATGAATATTGCAATCATGTTAGTATTGTGCTTTAATTGTTATTTTTATCAAAATGACGTAGCAGACCAAAAAGAAAAAGAACAAGAAGGATCAAAGAATCCTAGGAAGGGAACAAACTAGACATAACAAAAGAACCACAAATCTAGCTCTGAACCCCTTTTCCCCTGTTGCACAATAACCATGAGCAGTTCCTATGCCTTAAAGGTGCAAACAAGAGATTTTGAGGCACCCAGGTATTGGTGTCATAATGTAGTTTTCATATGATTAGACCTCAACAGACTCTTACCTTGTATTTGGCTACAAAATGTCTAAAAGAGAAAAAAGGGATTTTTGATTTGCTTTTATTTCAATATAAAACATAGGCTGAATTTCGTATGTGCTCCTTTACGAATTAGAAATTTCACAATTTTTTAACCAACGAACCTATTCTCAGCTTAATCCTTTAAGATCGGGATACTTTTGATGAAAGCTTTTACATCATGACAAAAAATCATACTTTCAATTTTTTAGACACGTGATACATGTGAGCTCTTCTTTGCAATCTTTTAAAAATTTTATGTTATTTGGAAATAAATTCTACATTTTCATGTATCATTATCTTGAATACATATACCAACATATGACAGTATGACTACATGTTTAATATTTGACCTTTGACCCCATAAACTGTGGTTACAGCAAAAGGTCACATTTGAATTTTTAATCATCATTAAATAACCTCACTCTGTGTTCAGTGATTTGCTCCACCAGAAAAATAAAATTCAATCAAAACTCGATTTTTGCATGTCGTAACATTTTGGGTATCTTAACATACCCTCCTACAAGTTAAAGGACAAAAGCAACCTAATAAGGACCAAAATTGATCTTTTAGTCATTACTGTCATACAGACACTTACTAATTCATTTAATGGAGATTCAAATATTTGGACACTGCTGTTTCTTCCTTTTCATCATTTTTGCTTGGAAAACTAACTTATGAGATTCTACAGACTTATTCTGCACTTTTTAAGGCTATTCCGGCAAATTTAAAATATTTGACTCTTTCGGTTGGAATCACTGATAGTGGCTTTAACCATATCACATACAGCAAGAAGTCACCATGAACTTTTTCAATTGTTTCAATAAGCCCCACATGATGGCATAGCTATTTTGGTCATTTGAGGGTATTATTTTACCTTTTTGACAATGGTTACCCACTTGATGTGACCTACTGATTTTTTTTAATACATACAATACAACACATTTGATATAGCGCCTTCTCAACAAGGTCAAGCGCTTTACAAATAGAGAGTAATTACTATTTAGTACTAAAACATAGTAATACAAACAGGTATTGTAAACATGAACCATGAGATAAGTATTAACATTAAAATAAAAAAAGGAAACAGCTGCTATTAAACATCATGTGCGGCAATAACAAAAAACAAACTTTAAAGCACACGATGCAACTCTTGGAAATAGATGAAATTTTAGAGCTTTCTTAAAAGTAACAATGGACGTAGGAGTGGCGAACAGAGATAGGCACGAGTTCCATAGGCTAGGGGCCGCATTGCTGAAAGCCTGTCACCCACTGACCTTTTTGTGCGGGAACTGTGGAGGAGCGTCCGTGTCATCGGCGAAGAACGCAATCTGCCTGCCAGGAATATACAAAGAGGTATTCCGACAAGTAAGATTGCAAGTGGTCTGGAAAGCCCTTGGTAAGTCAGAGAAAAGCTTAAGACAACGCGCTCACTAATGGGTAGCCAATGGAGCTCTAAGGAGTGGGGTGGCTGGTGTCCTTCTATCCGATCTGAACACCACCTGGCTGCTTTATTCTGTCAAATTCTGAAGTTTACTCCGATCTGGCCGACATTCCATACAAAGTGAATTGGCATAGTCCATGCGTAGTAAAATCAGTGAACGGACGAGATGATGACAATACTCAAATGTGATAAAGCGGCGAATCCGGTAAATATTGCGAAAGTGGAGTTAACAGACTTAATGATGACCTTTTACATGTGTTTCAGTCATAGACATTGGTCTGATCAAACACTACCAAGGTTTCTAAGTGCCGAGGACTGGGTAACATCCACTGTCCCGACCATGATGGTAATATCTTTGGGGCGACTTTGGTAAATATTGAGAAAACATGCGATGAAAAATTCTGTCTTTTCATCATTCAATTTGAGTTTGTTACATACAATCGCATCCCACTCACTGATTTCATCATCTTTTGACAGCATGTTTGGCATCACCATCAATATGGATTGTAAGATTGGTTAGGATCTTTAAAGTACTTAATGAACCTAAACGTAGGATTTGAGGCTCCAAACTGCCCCCCAATGACAACTTATGCTGACGATTGAAAAATCTGTGTTGCACCATATAGCCACTTGGGGCCGGGGGTTACTAGGATGCATATTGACACAATTGGTGTAATATCGTTTGAAATCTGTGGGGACCAGAAGCATTTGTAGAATTTCATCTTCTGGCTGGAAATGGACCCCTAAATGACCTTGGACCCAATGGAATGAAAAAGGTATTGGTCGTAACTGAGATAAGTGTGAGTGACGCTATACCACACCAGATGACTTATCCACAACCAGCAGGAGAAGAAAGTATTTTATTGAAAAAATCACATTTTGACCTCTGTCACTTTCACCCCCAAACTGGTCTTGAGTACAAGTTGTGGTTAGGCTTAATGTTGCTTTGAACAGAATCAGTCAAAGGCGGCCATGAGTAGGAGTTCTGAAGACAGCTAAGAATGGCACAATGCAAACCTATAGCCATTGTCATGGTATATACGTTAAGCAAGATTGGCAATTTTGGAATCTTGGTACCTGGAGAAGCAAAAATGGCTCACATCTTAAACTTCTTAAGATGTGTTCTTAATCTAAGTAAAATCCACTTCCTTTTCCAAAGACAGTGAGAGTTGGTGGCAGGCATGCAGACCTCCTAAGACTGGTGCCATGACGAAAGATGATAATACAGAGTTGGGAGATCTAGACAATAGTATTTTGTTAAATTTAACCCTTGCGTGGATGCTCGCTATTCTGGAAAAAGGGAAATAAAGATGGAAGGAAGATCAGTAGATAGATGGTTTATACAGAAAAGCTTTTGTTGTCATTGAAAAATGGATGGACAATCACAAAATGCTGAAAATAATATTTGGCAAGTGAGTCACAGGGGTCAACTTCGGTTCATTTGCCAGGTCATTTTGGTTACATGCTAATGTGCTGGTTCGCCATAGAATATGGATGGAGACACCAAGATTGGTCAGAATTTGACTCATTAATAAAGTTTGAGAGTGAGGTCAAAGGTTAATTTCTGAAAAAAAAATGCCCAAAATGCTGTTCTCTGCACAGAAGGGTGAATATTGTGGTTGCCAGATATGATCCTTAGGGAGTTTTTCTTTTTTTGATGTATGGGTCATTCAAGGATTGAGATTGATTAAGCATGTACAGGTCTTTTAGGTCTTTGTTTAAAATGCTTCAGATATTTATAGATATTTAACAAAGAGTTGTTTAAGGTGTGCGTCTTGAAGGAGTTCCTTAGGGATACGAGTATAGTTCATTTAGGATTCACTTTCACTTTCTTTATTTATATTCGGCAAAATCCAGGCAAAGTCCAAAAAGTAAACCGTCTTAAACATTTCAACCTCGTGGACAAGAATCAGTGGGGTACTTTAGAGATTGCCTTCCAAATGTTTGCAGGTGATTGGAAAGCTATCTAAAAACACCAAACAAAGACTAGGCTTGTTTTGACCTCATTAAATGCATCATTTTTCTGATTTCAGATTTTTATTTTTAAACATTTCTGCAACTTTATTGAAATTTCAGCCCGATTTTAAAGATTGTAGGTCAATTTTACGCATTTTCAGGGATTTTACCAAATTTCAGGATTTTTCCCACAAAAAACTCAATCACACCTCTGGTTCATGCTGATTCTGAATGTGCCCCAGGAAAATTAAGATTTTTTCCTTGTTAAGCAGAAAATTGACAAAAAGTAATTTTATTGCACCTCTCCTTTAACATTTCCCATTTTTCTCCCCTATTTGATATCATATTCCTACCCCCCCTCTTCGCTTCTTTTTACATAGCCACCTTTTTTCTCTTTACTTTCTTTCCACCCCTCCGCGTTATTCCTTTTCTAGCCCCTTCTCGTGTTTCGACACCCCTGTTCCCTTTTCTGTACATTCATTTGCATCACCTCCTTGACCCTCTACACTTCCTCCACTCCCCCCTTTCCCCCCATATGTATCTGTTACGTACCCTTGCCCTACCGACTTCATTATTTCCTTTCTTTGTGTTTTTTTTTTTCTTTTCCTTTACCATTTCTCGATTCTCCCTTCTTTGCAACCACATTCATTCGCTGGGCCTCTTCTTTTCTTCCTTCTTGACAGCGCCTTTCGATGCTCTTGTATGTTCCTACTCGTCTCTCCTATTAGTTCCCCAACATCCTTCCTCTTCTTAGCTAATATCCTGCTCCCCCTGCTGTCTCCCCACCTCTTCTTCGACTTTCGTCCGCTCTTATCTCCACCTTTCTCCTCTTTTCCCTTTCTTATTAGTTCTTTCTCCTCTCATCATACCCTTCCCTTTTCTGCGGACTCAGGTTGTTTTTTTTTTTTTCCACCGGTTGGGGCTCAAAGGATTGAAGAGATGCCAACCAGAGATAGAATTTAACACCCTAACCTTTTCAAACACTAACTGGGATAAACATGTGTTGGGTGGCTTTCTAAAAAAGGACCAGGTGTTTTCACAGTTTGTTTCCCCCAATCTAAATGAACTGTGAGGAGAGCATTTATCCTGATTTTAATCAATAGTGTCCTAGATAGCTAGACAAAATTAGGCCTAGAAGTTACTGAAATAAAATCCCAGTAAGTGAACATATGGCAATTTAACCAGGGCCTTCAAACACCAAAGGATACTAATAATGTATATAATAGGTCACCTCAGGGCCGTACGCAGGATTTATTTTGGGGAGGTGCGGAACTTCAAAAAAAGTGGACCGTTTTTGGTAAAAGTGGACCTAACCCCTAAAAGGCCCTTTTGGACTTTTAAGAAAATCTAATCACCAAAAAGTGGACTTTTTGTCAAACAATTACTTTTTTACAATTTGTGAACTTTTATCAAAAAAGTCACCACCAAAAAGTGGACCTTTTTGCAAATTTGGGATGGGGGGGTTCCTCTCTCCTCCTCTATCCCCCGTTTCATCCCTTCCCACTACCGCTTCCACGACACACCCTACCTTTTATTTCCAGCTTTCAGTAGTTTCTTGTTTTCTATTACTAATTGCATTTCTCTTCCCTTATTTACTTTATCTCCTACTTGCACTTCTCCGTCCGCTTCCACCCTGTTTTTTCTTCGGCTACTCCCCATATCTGCCACCTAATACCGTTTTCCTACTCCCGTCTTCATCTCCCTTTTCTATTTTACTTCCCGCGAGAGTTTTGTCCCTCTCATTTTTCCACCCCCATTCTATATCCCCACGACTCTGTTCCCCTCTCATCCACCTCCTCCTATTCTCCCTCTCTCCCCGCATGTTTTTTGTCTCCCCTATTTTTCGCGTACCTCCCCCTCTTACACCATACTCCGTCCCTGACCTTCACCCATTCGTTCTCCTTCCTCTTCTTTTTCTCACAACTCTGCCCGCCTTCCTTTTGTATCTTACTCGTGTCGTTCCTGCCTGTGCCCCTTTTCCCTTCCCCCTTATTTCTGTCTTGTTCTTTCTCGCCGTCTACTTTTACGCCCTTCACATTCGAAATTATCTACCCCTACACTGCCTCCTTCTCTTTATGCGCCTACACCCGTATCAGAACTCTCTTCATTGGCTTGACACTAAAACTCAACCTCTCTCTTACTGTTCCTCATCCCCTCCACTCAATTTTTTAATCCACACCCTGCTTCTTCTATCTTTCCTCCCCTTCTTTCTCCTCCCCCATGTCTTTTTTCTCCGACCTACTTCTTTGTTGCGACCGCACCTCATGCATACGGCATGGGCAGGGCGTACGCAGGATGTAGTTTGGGGGTGAGGGGTGGGGACTAAAAAAAGTGGACCTTTTTTCGAAAAAGTGGACTTTTTTTGGTTAATGTAAAGGCGATCCAACCACCCTAAAATGGTCCCTTTTTGGACTTTTTGGAAAATTTTATCACCAAAAGGGGACTTTTGTTCAAAATTTCCTAAATTTGGACCTTTTTATCAAAAAAACTTCAGCAACAAGTGGACATTTTGCCCCTTTTGTGGAATTTGGGGGGTGCAACCGCACCCTCCGCATCCCCCGATAAAGGCGGGTCACCAGGGAGATACCAGGATTGAAAAATGCTCAAAATTACCGGGGGGGGGGGGGGGGGGGGGGGCCTGGAAAGGCTAAAACTGTCAAAAATGGGCTGATTTTGCAAGGATTTTGAAGAATTAACGGGAGGCACGCACCCCCACCCCCTTCTAGATCCGTGCCTGGCACCATACCAACTTCAGGTCCCACAAGGAACAAAAAAGCATTAAATAACAAGCTTTTAGACTTTAGAACGCATGAGTTTTCTTTTACCACTATCTCTCCCCTTTTCCAAATTTTTCTCTATCCCTCTTCTGCTTTCCTCTCCCCTCTCTCTCTCTCTCCTCCTTTTCCTTCTGTCCCATTTTTCCTTTGTTGTCCCGTTTTCCTCTTTTTTTGTCCCCATTTTTAATTCTAGGGAATTACCCTCTGTCCCCCACTGGGGGTAGTTAGTGTCACGACAAATACCCACCCAAGACACATACATAAAAAAATGCTTAATGATTTTCCACAATAGTCGTTACTTTAATACATTTCTTTACAGCAACAAACACAGACTATTACCTCTCGACAGGAACAGGTTTTGTTTTGTTTTAATTGATGACAATTTCTACTTCGTTTTACAGTGACAGAGGAACATACCCTTGACCAAGCTGTGAAGACAACTTTAAACACTGCAGAATACCCGTGACAACTATTCTAGAAAACAGTTGGAGAATATGATCGTATATGTACAGAAAAGCCAAACGGGTTGGGAACATGAGATGAAATTCAAAGATTTTTGAGGTTCACCTGGAAAGCTGAGTATCAGAGGATAGAATGCATACACAAGTCACAGGGCTGTACTGCTTGGTGCTAGAGGACATTTGGCAGAGCAATTGCATAATGAGTGTCAATTCCGTGCAGCGAGATGTGAATACTGTGAAGCACAAGAATTTGCAGGTGCTGATCTTGAGGTAACCCTGCCTGAATGAGTCAATGTGTTGAGGTAACCCTGCTTTTATTAGTCAAAAGTTTGTAATTTTAGGACTATAAAGTGTGTGGTGGAAAACCAATAGTTTTTGCCATCCAATTTTTCTCCTTCTCCTTCCCCTTTCCTTAAGCGGCACTGTGCACATTTTCAGAAAATATGAAATTCTTAAATTTGCTCCAAATGATAGTCTAGGCCATTGAAGAAGAGATATATTTTACAACATAAACAAATACATACTCAAAAATAGAGATGGAGTTAATAAGAGGCTAAAGACATCCCGGTAACCTGTAGGACTAACTTTAAGTCTGCCGTAACTTTAATCAACATGTGTATATTCCATGAATATCATAGAACTCGTACTCATTGATTAAAACACACAAAAGTCACAGATGGGCAAACATGGTGCATGCCATGAGAATCAACTCTGGCATGCATTTTCTTGTGCTAAGCGCCATTTACCACGGTCGTCTGCTGAATTAACAGCAAAAATGACAGTAATTTGTAAAATTGTTCTGTTTACCATAAGCACATGATTTTGGGTGAATAATTTGCCTAGGATAATTTGAGGTGAGAAGCTAACAAGTATATAAAGATTATAAATTTTTGAAAAATCTAGGGGTGCACTATTTTTGTGCCGGTCTCTTTAACCCTGATACCCAATGATTGGAGAACAGGTGTTGAATTGACAAGATTTTATGATGAATCACTGTTTGAAGTTCTTTATCACCTACTACTTCCATGAATGATATCAAACTATGTTATATTCCGAAGAAGCAGAGTTTCCATTAACCAAAGATCCTACAATTGTAGACATAAAATAGTTGGGAACAATCAAATCATTTCTTACATTGCTCACATGGGCTAGAGGTAACCTACAAGCTCATGTATGACTCAATTGAAAGCCCAGCATTCCCCTTCAGCCTAACCTTTCTTAACCCTGTCAATCAGTGTTGGGAGGGAATTAGGAAGACTGGCTGATGATATCTCAGTCAACATAGGATAGGGAAGTGGGAAAAAAGTTTCAAAAAAAAATTGTAATTTTTCATGATTGTAGAATGGATGTGAAAAAATTGCTATTATTGGTAGAAGATGTTGGAATCGAAATGACCTCCAAAATAGAACATAGCAACTCAACAACTTAAGTAAAAAGGTGGCTTATTACTAAATTAGCTTTAAGATTGTAATCTAAAGATTTCAAAGGTTTTAATTGTCAGGTTTCTTTTTAGTTTCACCAGAAGAAGTGCAAAGCTATGTTGTAGGGTGCCCCAAACAAAGTACTTCCAAAGGGATCCACCAAGATAAGGCAAGTGATCACATAAAATCCAAATGCATTATGTAACTTATAATGTATGTAATATTGCACTAAGCCATAAAAGACTGCCTAATTCATCAGGGTCGCCACCCTGGTAAAATTCATGTATATGCAAGCCACTGTACTTGAAATGGACTTTAGAACTTAATTTCAGTAGGTGCAGATCTGAAACACTTATCCGAGTGTATTGTCATGTATATTTGATATCCAAAAATTATACTTGGAAAGTACTATTTTTTGTTCCAAATTTAACCTCAAGAAGGTTCTAGGAAAAAGTATATTGGGAGCACATGTACTCAAAAGTACTCAATTACATAGACTGTACTCAAATGCATTTGATTCAAACAGTGTACTCAAAATGGCATTACCAGCTGGTGAAGGGCATGATCCCACACCTAAAAAGTCTTTGCCCCCAACCCCCAAATGAGCCAGGAATAGATAGTATCGATAGTATTAGCAGTATACCATGTTTCACATTTGCAAATGTGTTTAATTCCCCCAAATTATACTGTTTGGCCTCCACCTTCCCCCCAAAAAATGAAAACTTTGATGTGTGTAATAAGTGAGAACTTTAAGAGACACGACACATTTGAAAAATGGCGCCCTCAAGATTTTTCAATCGATATTTTTGCATGGTTGTAAAGCTGTTACTAGACAAAAAGCCCTCACTCGAAATAATAAGATAAAAGCAGCTTCTTAGGGTAAACGGAATGATTTTGTCATTTAACATCGCCGGCGACGAGGAAATTCAGCAGACGAAGGAAAAATGCGGCGTTTAAACACAAGCAACCACGCACGGCCGTATGCATGTTTCTCACGCTATGTACACTGTTCGACCGGACTATAACCTTTGTGGGTTTTAATATCGTGACTACGATTCAAAAAATATTCATGTTATATACACATTTGTTGATTAAAGTTATGGAAAAACTTAAAAACTGGCCTACAATGTCTTTATCCTCATATCAAGTCCCTATCTGTTTTGGGGTATGTATTTTATGTTGTAAAAATAGTATCTCTGTTCTTCCAAGGCCTAGAAGATCATTTGTGTGCCAATTGAAGAAATTTCATATTTTTGTGAAAATGTGCCAGTGCCGCTTTAAGTTGAAAGCAATTCAATATGACTGTAGATTTTAAAACACCCTAATATTGTAATGTCACAGTGAAGTAATGCACTGTCAATGCATCACGGCCCTGGGGGGGTCCCGACGATAGCAGGGACTTAGCCGGAATGTACATTTGTTGTTGTGATACCCCGCCTTTGTCCCCGCTAAAGTAACACAAATCCCGGATAGCCGGGCTTACATTTTTTGTACATCCCCAGCTATGTCCCGGCCCCTACTAGCCGGGCTTCGCCGCTTCAGTGTGACAATCCCCATATATTCTCGGGCAATGGGGTCGGGGGGACCTGCTTTAAAACTCTGTACAATCCCGGATCGGTCAGGCATGCGAAACAGGTCTAGCGATATAAAATCAACTATAATTTTGGATCGCCAGCTTGAGTGTCAGAACCAAGTCCGAAATTTCACCACATCGGAAATTATGTTTGAGAAAAAAACCTAGTTTAAGTTGGTTTGTTAAAAAAATCAATAATCCCGGCGATATCCGACCACTAAATAGCAGAGTAAATCAAAAAACCATTTATATATCTTCCAAAGGGCAACTTAAGCCAAAACAAACAAGATCATCATGGTGATTGGCGTTTTGTCGGCATCCTACAGCTGTGATAGTTGATTCTTTGCTATTAAAACTTGAATATATGCCATGCCATGCAGTACTCTGTCAAGGGGTATCAATATATTGCGACCTAGTGGTAAATTTCTATGATTCGTTGAGATAATTTAAACATTTTTTATTTTTTTCTGGCAACTTTTCGGTTGAAATATCGATCCTCGAGTAGTTGAATTTCTACCGTGCGGATCGTGCGTGTGTGTACGTGTATAGCTTGCCTTTCACGGCGACAATCGACCATGGAAAGAGATCGCGCACTGCAATGTAGCTATTTAGTAGTATATAAAATGGTGTTGATATACTACAGTTTTGACGGGGGATACTGCTCACTGATAGCCTGGGTTTATATGGTGTTGACCACATGCGTTAAAGTACCGTTTAGGTCCCGGCGGAGCCGGGAAATTTTTTTGTACCTCCAGGCTTAAGTCCCAGATTCATCAATGATTGTCCCGGCAGGGCGGGGACAAGCTAACGTAATTCCCGGCCAAGTCCCGGGCTAATCCCGGCTTGCGGGGCAATACTTTTTTGTACTGCCCGGCCTAGTCCCGGCATATATTACCCCGCTATGTCCCGGGATCCCCAGGACGGGATTGAAATTGACAAGCTGCAGAAATGCAATGCAACACATTAACATTCATGATTTCTGCAATGCAAGATTTCATAAAACTGTGATTCATCAGAATTAACAAGCACCCACACTTCCGCTTTTTATCCCCTGGCTGAAAAGAGCTGTAGGGATTTGTTGTGTTCCAGTTTGGTAGGTTTTCGTTTTATGTCTTGTTCGATTTAAACCAGATGGGGTTAAGGTCAAGAGAGGTTCCTTCATATGTGGCTGGTGTCAAAGGTCCATGGCCCAAGGTCAAACATCATTGCGGTCCTGTTTCAGACTGCATCTTGCCATGGGGATGATGCAAGTTTGCGGTATTTTGGTCCCTATAGAATATAGAAATGCTTAGCCGACCTTGCGTGTGTGTGGCGTCCCTAAGATCATCTTGGAACTAGCAAGTGTGGAAGGTCCATCTTTAGCACACATAGATGTATTAAGTAGGGGTGGGGGGGATTTACAAAGTGGGTCATGTGGCATGGGTCCAAAGGTTTCAAATGTGGTCAAAAAATAGGGTGCCCTATGGGCAAAAATAGGGATAAATCGCTATAATAAACGTGTCAAAGATATCTTTTGATGGAGAAAGGATGGGTGTCCATCTTCGCCCCATAGATGTTCACTCAAGTAGGGTGCGGATGAGTTCGGAGGCAGGGTCATGTGGCATTGAGTCAAGGTCAAAGTGGGGTCAAAAATAGGCAACAATGGAGTTGAGGCCCCTTAAAATTGGCTATAAACCTATCTGTTGTGGTAGGATGATGAAACTTGGTGGGTGTGGTCAACATTCAGTGACGAAAATTTTTGAAGGTCATTGCAAAGAGGTCATACGAGGTCATCCAGGTCAAATCAACTTAACAGTGGTAGGAGGAGGTTGAAAATTGGGGGGTTGTGGTCAATTCAGTACCAAAAATTTTGAAAGTCATTAAGGTCATCCGGGTCATCCAGGTCAAATCACTTAACATGTGGTAGGAGGATGAAAATTGGGGGGTGTGGTCAACTTCAGTACCAAAAATTTTGAAGGTCATTTCAAGGTAATCCGAGGTCATCCAAGGTCAAAGCAATTAAATGTTGCTGGAGGATGAAAATTGGTTGGGTGTGATCAACATCCGTAGCAACAATTTTGAAGGTCAATTCAATGTCTCCGAAGGTTACATATCACTAACATGTGGTAGGAGGATGAAAATTGGTGGGTGTGGTAAACATTAAGTACCAAAACTTTTGAAGGTCATTTCAAGGTCATCCAAGGGTTCAAATCACTTAATGGGTGTGATCAAATTCAGTACCAAACATTTGGAAGGTCATTTCAAGTCATCCGAGGTCATCAAGGTCAAATCATTAACCATGTGGTCCGGAGGATGAAAATTGCGTGGATGTGGTACATCAGTAACAAAAAGTTGGAAGGTCATTTCAAGGCATCGAGGTCATCCAAGGTAAATCACTTAACATGTGTAGGAGAATGAAAATTGGTTGGTGTGGTCAAACATTAGTACCAAAACTTTTGAAGGTCGTTCATTAAGGGTCCATCCAAGGTCAATTATCAATTAAAATGTGGTAGGGCTGAATGAACATTGGTGGGTGGGGTCAAAATTCAGTACCAAAAATTTTGAAGGTCATTTCAGGTCATACGAGGTCATCCAAGGTCAAATCACTTAACATGTGGAGGGTGGATGAAAATTGGTGGGTGTGGTCAACATTCAGTCCAAAAATTTGAGGTCATTTAAAGGTTCATCGAGGTCATCCAGGTCAAATCACGAAACATGTGCTAGGAGGATGAAAATACCACTGGGTGGGTGTGTAAACATTCAGTACCAACAAAGTTTGACGGTCATTTCAAGGTCATCCGAGGGTATATCCACTTTACATGTGGTAGGCGGATGAAATTGGTGGTGTGGTCAAAATTCCGTACCAAAATTTTTGAAGGTCATTTCAAGGTCATACAGTGTCAAATGCATAATGGGTGTGATCAAGATTCAGTACCAAAAATTGGGAAGGTAATTTCAAGGTCAAGAGGTCATACAAAGGTCAAATCACTTAAATGTGGTAGGAGGATGAAAATTGGTGGTGTGGTCAACTTCAGTACCAAAATTTGGAAGGTCATTTCAAGGTCATCCGAGGTCATACAAGGTCAAACACGTAACATGTGGTTAGGAACGAATGAAAATTGGTGGGTGTGGTCAAAATTCAGTACCAAAACTTTTGAAGGTTAATTTCAAGGTCATCTCCAAGGTCAAATCATTAACATGTGTTAGGAGAATGAAAAATTGGGGGTGTGGTCAACATGCAGTACCAAAAATTTTGAAGGTTCATTCAAGGTCATCCGACATAATCCCAGGTCAAATCAATTAACATGTGGTTGGAGGATGAAAATTGGTGGGTGTGAGCAACAACCTGTGCCAAAACTTGTGAAGGTCATGTGAGGTGCATGAGGGGTCATCCAAGGTCAAATCACTAAATATGTGGTAGTGGGATGAAACTTGGTGGGTGTGGTCAACATCCCAAAGTTTCATCCCTCACCACATGATTTAGTGATTGGACCCTTGGATGAAACTGGTGGGGGTGGTCACCATCAGTGCCACGATTTTTGAAGGTCATTGGAAGGGTCATGCGGGGTCAGTCAAGTCAAATCACTAAAGTGGTAGGAGGATGAAAAGTGGTGGGTGTGGTCACATTCAGTACCAAAAATTTTGAAGGTCAGTTCAGGTCATGTGGGGTCATTAAGGTCAAAAGCACTAATATGTGGTAGGAGGATGAAACTGGTGGGTGTGGTCAACATTCAGTGTGACACTTTGGAGGTCATTTCAAGGTCATGGGGGGTTATCCAAGGTTAAAATCACTTAAATGTGGTAGGAGGATGAAACTTGGTGGGCCATAACAATCTTCACTGAGATCTTACATATTTTGTTGCTTCTTGTTCTTAGCTACCGCACTGGGTGGAGGACCTTTGTGGTTCGAGAACCCTGTTTTATCTTGCGAGAGTTGCTTTAACTAATGAGTGTGATAAAAATATGTGGATGCTTAATGTTTCAGTTGCTGAGTGCCAATCTTCCCCCTCTAACCCTCTACCCTCCATCCCTCGCCACTATCCTCTCCCCCCATCCCTCATTTCTTCTCTCCCCCGCGGGCCTGCACTCTCTCACCTCGCCTTTCCTCTACACTTTCCGCTCCCCTTTTCTTTTTGTGGGGTTAAATTGTCCCTGCTAAAATATTTCCAAAGGGCACTATCAAAATGAGCAGGTATGAAGTCCCAATGTATTTATGTTACCGTAGCTCTCTAATAAAGGCCCCCCTACTAAGAAACACCCCCTCAATGTTTTCGTTGATGTGCAACGAACCCTCCAATAAATGCCCCCCCCCCCAAAAAAAAGTACAGTATGGATACATACTAGTGATGGACAGTCATGACTCATGCCGTGATGCAGCACTCACAGTTGTTAAAAACGGCAAAACTTGCTCTGGGAGAATTGCCCTAGTTGCATTAATACTGCTGTTAGCAAATGATTTACCACATTGCTAGTCAACAAAAGTTCTTTTAGCTAAAACTATATCAGATTGTTAAAAAAAAAGCATTTTAAATGATTTATAGGCAGCGCAAATCTCGTTTCCAAACACGCTACTTCACAATTTCGCTGCATCCACCCCGCTGAACGAACGATTATTTCCGGGTTCGCGTGAGGCAAGGTTGGGATGGTAATTCTAAAAAAACAGCTCTCACCTATTTTCTCAAAATTGAACAAAAAAATGAAGGAAAAAGCTTGTAAAATAGCCTTTTTCAGCAGTATTTACAGATTATGTGAAATTTCCTAGCATTTTTTCCGAGAATGTTGGTTGATTTTTCAGCCTTCACCCCCCGATGATTGGCGATGACAGTGTTTTTTAGACAGTATCTTAATGTGATTTTCTAATGATACCAAACACACGGGGAAAGGGCATAGCACTTTTCCGCACCAATCTGAACTTACAGCATGGGTGAGATCGACATTTGACACAATTTTGACCAAATTTTCATGTGTACAAAAACGTATGGGAGCCTGTAATCGGAGAAGAACTCCAAACAAGACGAGAAATTGAAAATCCAGAAGACAAACACGCCGTCGCAGTAGTGAAAAAAGCCGAAATCGTTGGCCATTTGCCCAGGGAAAAATAAAAAAATTGTTGTTGGCTGAAAACACTCATTTAAAGGTAAATATTTCATCTGAAAATTCACCCCGAATAAACGCCCCCCTTTTAGAAAATGCACCGCAAAAAAAAAAAAAAAAAAAAAAAAAAAAAAAAAAAAAAAAAAAAAAAAAAAAAAAAAAAAAAAAAAAATATGCTGACAATGATCCTTAAGTAATATCACACATGTGACTCCAATAGGTGTGAGGTCAAAGGTCATCTAGGGGTTGTTTGGTCAACATACAGAGTATTAATCACTGTATGCACATGTAACCCCCACAGGTATGAGGTCAGAAGTCATCTAGGGTCATTTGCAGTCATTGTAGCTCTATACACTGATGAATTTCAAAGAGACTTGGAGGGAGAGGAGCTTTGGAACTACCTCGACACTGTATACATGTAGTGTCAAAGGTTATCAGGGGGTTATTTGAGGTCAGCAGAGACATAATTTACATGGTTAAATCCCTTCAGCATCAATGTTTTCCCATTCAACAGAAAAATAATAATAGATATTTCTTCATGTTATTTAGCTGAAAGGTTTGAAAAAAAAGTAACACATTTTAAATCAACATAACTCTCCTCCTGCTTTTTTGAATCCTTTATTCTACAGACTTCACTTTTAAGCTACTTCTGCAAATTTCAAGTTTGGGTGGATTACTGATAGTGTCAAGAAAAGATATCAGTAGATTCCCACAATGCATTGCTTCCAGTGGAGGTTTTGTATAGGTTAATTGTTAGTGTTGAAACATAGCTAATTAACAGCATCGAGCACAAACTTGCATTTTAAGAATGTTTAATCTCTAATGATTCACATGACTGCCTGTACAAAATCTCTATTGGATGCAATGCATTGTGGGAAGCTACTGATATCTTCTCTTGATAGTAATGAAGATTATCCACTCATTTTTCAAGTTAAGCTTTTTAACTAATTTTGTTAAAAATTATTGATATTTTCAGTTGACAAATCATCTTAAGACAAACTGCCCTCTTGCTGTAGTGGATTGTTTTTTCAAAGGATATGGCTGTCAGTATACAGTGAGTAAAGATACAGTGTGAGATTTCATAGAAAATGGAATACTTTAAAAATGCTCAATGAAAAGGCATACACAATTGGCACAAAGTATCTTGGCATATTTTTCAGTCAGTATTGTGCCAAGGTCTGATAACTGCGGTTGTTGCATGAGCAACATGCAAACTTGAAGCAGGTTGTACACTTTCCTACACGTTAAGACAGTATAAAATTATTACCGATATGTCAGAATTCTGTGGTGAACCCTCCAAACTTTCTCCACTTGGAAAAAGTAAGCACTGTTGTGTCACTCTATTTCCAAATCTACAGTTGTCCGCATCTAAAGTGTACCATAAAACTGATTTGGACAAGAGATATCCCACAATGCATTGCTTCCAATGAAGATTTTTGTACAGGTAGTCATGTGAATCGTTAGAGATGAAAACATTCTTAAAATGCATGTTTGTGATCAATACTGTGAATTTAACCATGTTTCATCTCTAACGATTCACATCAGTACCTGTATAAAAACCTCAATTGGAAGCAATGCATTATGGGAAGCTACTGATGTCTTCTCTTGATTGGACAATGGATAACATCTGAAGATTGGAATGATGTATATTCCATTGAGACAGCCAATCATAATTATAGGCTTCTAGGTTTGAACAAATTATGCTTGAGAAATTACAAATTCTATTTTCATGAAAAAGTGGTGAAATGTAGAGAGGAGGATAAACCATGGATTACTGAAAAATGAAAAAGCATGATGAAAACACATGACAGGGCCTATCAAAGTGGCAATATGGAAAAATATAAAAAATACCGTAATGAAATTCAAAGAGAAATTTGTGATGCTAAAGCAAAATACTGTAATAACAACATTGATGGTCTGCGGAATAATAACACAGGTAAATGGCACAAACATGTTAGAAACCTCGCTGGGTCGAAGTCGTCTGGTTCTTTAAATATGGACCATCTGACAAAGGACCCGCAGGAACTAGCAAGAATCATTAATGATCACTTTGCTAGCATTTGCAACCAAATGCCCAAACTGGATCTTACCACATTACCAGCATCGACCCACCTTGCCCCCACCTAAGCTAACTGTTGGAAAAGTCTGCAAGAGCTTTAAAAATATTAAAACAAATAAGGCCACTCACTGGAGTGATATTTATAATTATTCAGGCGTGAAGAGGAGAAAATAATACAACTATTTAACAGTTCTTTTTTCAGACACCAATCTTATGGCTAAAAGATGTTTGGCTTGGAAGTATGAGAGAAATAATTCCCCATTAATTTTACACAGTATTCTATAAGCCCTAACAAATCATGTTTTAGCTCTCACATCAAAATCTTCTTCTACTTCTTCAGACAGCGTCATGCATTTCTGTACCTGCTGCCTGACTTGTAAGAAACTGACAGATTTTTCGGTCCCGGGCTGCTGTTTCTGCCTCTGCCAAAGTCCATCCAAATCCTAATCTGTTCAGGTTTCGTTGAAAGTCCTCTTTCCACTTGTTCCTTGGCCTCTCTGGTCTTCTCTTTCCATGCGCAGGATTCCAGTGATACAACCTTTTGGGGATATGGCTGTCATCCATTAGTTGTATGTGGCCAAACCACTGCAGATGCCGTTTTCGGATGATGGCTGTTAGCCGTGGCTGCTTGGTCATGGATCTGATGGTTTTGAATGGATTGAATCAGGGATCCTAAATAAATTGGGATACGACACTCGATCAAGGAAGTGGAGGCATACTGCATGAAATATGTTAGTATGGATCACCGGTCGTATGTGGCACTGTGCCGCTACGGCATTCCCGGTTACGTCATACTGCATAAATAATTAGGTGACTTATCGTAAATGGTGGTGCTATTATTACGCCTGCGACTCGTCTATGGGCATTTGTACACAGTGTCACCTGCCTGATTGAATTTCATATCAGTACGAATCTTTATACAAGAGGTTCTCAACTAGTGGCCTATGGGTCACAAATCACCCCACTAATCAATGACATTTGGCCCACCATCCAAACCCAAAATATGTAGAAAAAGATGGAAAAATAAAGTTTAAATTGGATTTGAATATAAATATATTTTTGCCCTCTGTGACCCACAACCAATGCTTATACAGATAGAGTTATTGCAGCCAGGGTCATTCAATCAGCCTTTAACTTTCTCTAAAAGGTTTACTTTATTTAGATCATTCGCAAAGACATGAAATCTCACAAGGAAGGACTGTCAAGTTGACCATTGGAATTGGTGGGTGGTGGTGACATGGTTGGAAGATACACGACTACAAATGACAGAAACTCAACGTCTCTCCAAGAGATGTCAAATAACTCAGGCATTATGGAGACTAACTAAAATGCAGACAATAAACAACTGACATTAGCAACCTGCAGAGTGCAGCCAAGAAAAATGAAAACTTACGAGGGAACTACAGGTAAGATTTGGGTGGCAAAAATAGTTTACGTGTAATGTTGTGGTGAGTATCTCATGATGTTCATCAGGTTTTTTCCCGTCTTTGTTCCAGATATTGTAGATATATGCTTACAATTATGCCATGAATAGGCTGGTTTCATTTGTGTCAATGATAACTTTCTTGAAATAACAATTTTCTTTATTTTTGACATTAAGGGGACTGTGTGGAATTCACAATCATAATTTAACTGGTAAGGCTTAAGACCTAAAATACCATACATGATTTTTTAAAAAGACACTGGCACATTTGACTGTTGGTAATAACATCAGAAAGGAAACATGGGGTTGGTAGGGAACACACAACCATTTTATTGATAAATGAATGTAGAAGTCTTGTATTTCATCTGGGAAGTAATGGGCCGTAGGCTTGGTTTGGGAGTACTACTGATAGTAAAGTATTAATGAAGTAACAGTGAGGTAAGTTGGAATTTTTTTTCCCGCTTCTAAAAAATAAGTAGCTAGATGGATCCATCAGTCTGTCAACACTACTAGCGGTCTCTGAGGAAAGAAATTGCAAAATGGCTATCATACTTACTTGTTTCACAGTTTCAAAAAAGTCGTGCTTACCTTGTTCAACCACTATGTGAGGCAGTTGTTGCCAGTTAGAACAAAGTATACTAGTTCACTTACTGGCTATAGTGCTTTACCTTTCACCAAGGTTGCATAAATGTCCTTGCTAAGGTGACAAAAACCTGTTTTTGAGTATGTAGACAGACATTTTTAAAGTAGGTTAGGTCCGTTCATGTGCCAAGGTCAAAGGTATGGAGCAGCCACAGCTTATAGCTTTGAATATAGCGATGCGCAAAACCGGAGAACAGCAAAATTCTAGTTTGCTTTAATTTTCTGTTGGTTTTTTCAATGAATGTGTACAAATGATTTGCAATTCAACTCACCAAAAATTCTGTAAAAAAAATTTGCAATTACTATGATATTTACTCGCTTTTTAATTCCATAATTTTTTTACACAAAAAAACATGCCTCTGATTTTACATCATGCAGCTAATGAAACTAAAACATATTCCCAAATGTCAAATCAGTCATTTGGGCCCATAGCAACATTTTTTAAATTATAGACTTACTTTGTAAGCCAATAAAATTGTGCTAAACCTTTTTATCTACTTTCACTTTTATTTTTATGGCCTAACCCTTCTTTTTATCATTACCTTTACTTTACACAGTCACATGAATTCTGGCAACATTTTGCTATGTTTTTTGTGGACAACCAGCATAGCTGGAAGGACCACTAGCAGTCTTTTGTGTATGGTATGTGTGTGTGTATGTCTGTATGGGTGTGCGTTGTGTATGTGGGGGGTGTGTGTGTGGTGCGTGGGTGGTGTATGTTGTGTCACTAAAATGTTAAGTTTTGTGTCACGTCTTAGGCAGGAAGGACACATAGAGAGCACTTTATGTGTTGCCGCCTAGGCAGGAACGACAATAGAGAATCAATTTATTGTGTTGCCTGCATTAAGGCAGGACAAGGAAAAGAGGAAGACACATAGAGATCACTTTATTGTGTTGCCTGCCTTAAGGCGGGAAGACACATAGCGATCACTTATTGTGTTGCCTGCCTTAAGGCAGGAAGAACATAGAGATCACTTATTGAGTTGCCTGCTTCAGGCCGGAAAAGACACATAAGAGATCACTTTATTGGTTGCCTGCCTTAAGGCAGGAAGGACACATAGAGATCACTTTATTGTGTTGCCTGGCCTGAAGAGCAGGAAGACCCATAGAGGATCACTGTATTGTGTTGCCTGCTGAAGGCAGGAATACACATAGAGATCACTTTATTGTGTTGCCTGCTAGGCAGGAAGGAACAAATAGAGATCCCTTTATTGTGTTGCTGCCTTAAGGCAGGAAGACACATAGAGATCACTTTATTGTGTTGCATGCCTTGGCAGGAAGACACATAGAGATCACTTGATTGTGTTGCCTGCCTAAGGCATGAAGACACATAGAAGATCACTTATTGTGTTGCCTGCAGGAAGGAGACCACCAGAGATACAATTTAGTGGTTGAGGCCCTGAAAGGCGGAGACACATAGAGTCACTTTAGGTGTTGCCTGCAGGAAGGGCAGGAAGACACATTAGAGATCACTTTATTGGTTGCCTGCCTGAAGGCAGGAGACACATAGAGATCACTTTATTGTGTTGCCTGCCTTAAGGCAGGAAGGACACATGAAGATCACGTTATTGTGTCGCCTGCCGTAGGCAGGAGGACACATAGAGATCACTTTATGTGTTGCCTGCTTAAGGCTAGGAAGACACATCGAGTCACTTTTTGTGTCACCTGCCGTAAGGCAGGAGACACATAGAGATCACTTTATTGGGTTTTGCTGCCTTAAGGCAGGGGAAGACAATAGAGATCACTTTATTGGTTGCCTGCTTAAGGCAGGAAGACACATAGAGATCACTTTATGGTGTTGCCTGCAGTTAAGGCAGGAAGGAAGACACATAGAGATCACGTTATGTGTTGCTGCCTTAAGGCAGGAAGACACATAGAGATCACTTATGGTGTGCCTGCCTATAAGGCAGGAAGAGCATAGAGATCACTTTTTGTGTTGGCTGCCTTAAGGCCGGAAGACACATAGAGATCACTTATTGTGTTGCCTGCAGGAAGACAATAGGGATCACTTTATTGTGTTGCCTGCCTTAAGGCAGGAATTACACATCAGAGATCACTTTTGTGTTGACTGCATTAAGGCAGGAAGACACACAGAGATCACTTTTGTCACCTGTTTTTGATGTGTGTGGTTGTTGTTGATGTCTGTTGTTGTTGATGTATGTTGTTGTTGTCTGTTGTGTTGAAAAAGGGTTAACATTTGCCTGTAATACCCACATACTTTGATGGATACACCAAACTTGGGTCACAGGTTGCAACATGGCTCCCCATTTGTTGATGAGGTCAAAAGGCAATATCAAGGTCAAAGGTCACATATTTTTTTTTTTTTTTTTTGCAAGGTCAAGGTTCACATATCACGGGTCACAGGTCACATATCAAGGCAAAGGTCATGTGAGGTCAAGTGTACGATAGGCTGAAATGAAATTGACATCATTTGAAAAGTGTGAAGGTCAATTGGAACCAAAAAATTGGTTTATGGAGTCCTGTGAGGCCATCATTCACAAACCGCGATGACAGGCGGCACCAGGTCAGAGGACCGATATATTTTAAAAATGTTTTCAATTGAACCGTTGAGTCTGTACCTTCCCAATATTGCATAATGCCGGTGACCCATTAGAAACCTGGGTAGGGAGGATTAATTGAGGTAAAGCGTCTTACTCAAGGGGCGAAAACATTGGCCACAGTGGGGCTCGAAATCACAACCTTGGCGTGCGAGTCGGGAGCTTATCCACTGGACCACATGTGCCTCAACAGACTTGCCGTAGAGGAGGTGTGCGAGCCCCTACAGAAACAGTGATGGTGGGTTGGCCCAATCGATGTTGAAAGAGAAGATGGGCACTCCGTTCTGTGTATAGTCAGTCCCTTTACATTTTACTTTTCTACCCTGAAAAGTTGGAAGATAATTGGAAACCACCCCGTGTGTAATAGGTGCAACATGGCACCCCTAATTTGTTGATGAGGTCAAAGGTCATGTGGCAAGGTCAAAGGTCAATGTGAGAATCAACTTTGTAAATAGGCTGGACGGCCCACAGCTTATATTCTTGGAAATAGCAAGCATGAAAGCCGATAACTGTGAAATTCTAGTTTTTCTTTATATTGTCATTGTATTGTCCCCAAAGCACATTATTTTCCTACTAGTACAGAGCCATTGCATTCACTTGTAGGCCCTACAGCATTAGATTATTTTGTCCCAGTTGGACCTGTGACACGGTAATATAGTTAAAGGTGCTTGTTTGGATTTATTTATCGTCTTTCTACTTGATATGAGAGTCTGGGGTATCTGCATACACTCTCCCATTGGTTGAAAACATAAACTCCTACTTTTGTTTGTAGAAAGCCATAATTCTATTGCAATGCATATCTAGCATGGTGATTCTCAATTATATTAGTTTAGGCTGAGGGGCCAGAGAATGCCAACATATTTGAAATTCCCTACTTGAGCATATTTCTAAATTTTCCCTTTATATTTTTAGAGCGAAGTCGAGGGGTCCAAAATTCAATTGTTGGCGGGTCGGATTTGGCATGCGGGCCGCTTTGAGAACCCCCCTGCCCATAGTCACTACTGTGGCAAATATTAATGTAAAATGGCAGAATTTTGTCTCGATCCTTGAGAAAAATGCATCTTAAGGCTGAATTTTGGACTTGATAAAATACAGCCGTTCACTCCCCCTGCAATTATATATGTTATTACAGGCCTTTCTCTGATATCACAATTGATACTACTTCCGTGTAGGTCGGGTTTTTTAAGACTACCGGAACAAAGCACCTTTTAACATACTTCTGCTCCCAACACCAAGTGAGTAACTTGGTAAAAATCAACCACTTGCCTCACCTCTTCAAAATGGTCCGATTAATGTTAGATTAAATGCATATTTACTTCTTGCGAGACTTGCACGCTGAGATTTTGTCTAATGTAACACGGCCCCGAAGGTATACAAGTGCATTGGACGAGTATCAAAATTCTGTGAATTGCATTGAATTATTGCATTCTCAGCAAAATATATCAATGTGCAGTTATTAACCTAATTCATACCCCACCAAATACTTCTTTCTTTTATGTTGTGTAAATAATAAATTTTGTTGATTTTCTTAACATCATTAGGGAAGTTATTTATCCAAGCATGTTTGTCCTAATTTGCTCTTGATTGTTTCGAGGCGTGCTCTCTCTCTCTCCTGCTCCCCCTCTCCCTCATTGCATTCTTTATTTATTACATTTTTTTAAAATTTTAGTTATTAAAAAAAGTAATTAAAGCACTAAATTAAAGCCCAATAGTGCTGACTAAAGCACTAATTAAAGGGAGCCTAATATGTCCGCTTCTACTGCAAGGTACGATGGGAAAGTAGAGGCTCTTGCCCTCCTCCTTCTTTCTTTCATAATTCCTGGCTTTCCTCATTTCCGTTGTCCTTTGGCCTCCTTCTCTTCTCATCTCATCTCAGTTGTGTTTTGTTGTTTCTTCTCTGTTTTCTTCCCTTTTTTCTTTTTTCTTTTCTTTCCCTTCCATTTTTCCTTCCCCTTATACCTTTTCCATGGGCGGTCCCAGCCTGTATTGTCGATCGTTTGCACCAGCGGTGAATGTACCGACAAGGAGAATCGAACAGAATAGCTTTATTCAAGTTCCCAGACAAGAACCCGACAAGGAGAGAGATCTGGAATGTGCGTTGCGGTTAGCCCACGTGTGAGCTTGTTTACAACTTGTTACTCTAGCTGACGTCATTAAACGGGTCAAATCCAACGCCAACATCTTGATACTTGTTCGCACAAACGGAGAGGGCCCGTCCGTTTAGGGTATATTTATCCTTGAAATTTAACACTTTCCCCTGTTTTCACTTTTAAAATCTGTGTTGCGATATGATCAATCCTGTTTTGAGGTACGAAAATGTAAG